>CM065383.1:33537500-33575000 GCA_033060915.1 Euryodendron excelsum | reverse complement strand
CCCCCCTTAGGTTAACCTTACCATAGTTAGTCAACCATAGGTCATCTTAACCCTAGGTTAACCTAACCCAAGTTAGTTAACCTTAGGTCACCCAACCTAGGTTGGTAAACTTCAGGGTTCCAACTCTTGAACCCTTTTCTACATGATCATTCAATTTTCAAACTATTCTCATAACCTATTTTTCCTAAACCTCTTACTCTCTTGATTTCAAAGAAACCAATTCCATAAACTCTTCAAATGTTCATACATTCCATCTTCAAGGCATTTCCAAAAACGTTTTCAAAAGGTAACAAACCTAAGGTGTCCCTAGCCCTCTCATGGTTAAGGATTCCAAGGACAAGTGACAAATCAAGAACAACTTCTAAGGTTGTCCATGTTAGGATTCCAAATACTTAGCCATTTTCAAAAACCACTTTCAGAAAAACTAATTCATCCAAATATTCTAAAGTTATGCCTCTTACGATTTCAAAACAAAACTTCAAAAATACTTTCAAGTTCTCTTGAGTCATGCCAAATCATTTTTCCAAAACTCCCTTAGAGCCAATCTAAAAGCATTTTCAAAACACTTCACTTCCAATTCCAAGTCAAAACTTCCAAGACCACAAAGAGTCTTCAACTTTTCCAAAAACCTCAAAGTGTCTTAAACTTATCCAAAGACCTCAAAGTATCTTAAACTCCTTCAAAGACCCAAAGTGTCTTCAAATCTTCCAAAGGCCCTAATGCGTCTATTTTCAATCGAGCTCTTGCCCAAACTACGAATGACCTGATTCTCGCCAAATGAGATACGTAGGCAACCT
Organism: Euryodendron excelsum; assembly: GCA_033060915.1. NCBI lineage: Eukaryota > Viridiplantae > Streptophyta > Magnoliopsida > Ericales > Pentaphylacaceae > Euryodendron > Euryodendron excelsum. Next base: position 33,574,203 of record CM065383.1, on the reverse strand, counting down.
GAAAAGGTGCAGTCATAACTTTTATTTCAACCCCAATCCCTTTTTCAAAAATTCCAATCAAATCAAAGTTTCTATCCCAAACTCTTTCAGAACCTCCATTATTTTCAAACTTCTTCCAAAACTTGCATCATGCATTATTCATCCAAAAAGTGATGACTAAGTCCCATTTTTCTAAAGTGGATATAAAGTGGATCATAGTAACCGGTTATTCTAGTGAGTGTACAAAGGGTGATTAGACATGTAGGTACCGAAAGGGCGGGGTAGGGTGATGATCTTAGGGTATCTTCCCTACACGTAACCAACCCTCGAATTTCAGATTTCTGTTTTCGAAAGACCAAAATGGAGTTATTTTCAAAAAGGGCTTAAACATTTCAAAAGGTTGCCAAACAACCTATTCTCCTAAAAACCCTCTCTTGAGGGAGTTTTCAAAAACTTTTTTTCAAAAACTCTAAGTTTAATCTTCGGATTAACACTCAGTTTTAGGTGCCCTAACTCACCTTTATCAAGTTAGGTGGCGACTCCTATTTTTCTAAAAAGTCCTTAGTCAAATCAATTCTCAAACCTAGTCGCACTCGCCCTTCTAGGGGGACGAATTCTAATGATAGAGTTCCGTGCTTTAGAGTCTCCGAGCCGAAAGGACCTTGGACACCCAAAAATCGGGGCGCGACAAACGGGATATGTAGGCTCAAATTTGATATTGCTTTTAGTAGGGTTTAGATCCATACCATCTTCGGTTGTTCCTTCAGCAGGACTTGGTCCCCTAGCATCCTTCTTTAGCTTTGGCAACATGTTGGGCTCATTTAGATCAAGCAATCCGTTTTCAATCAGAGTGGACTTTGATAGGGTTGTAATGTAGGCCATAGCTTCGGGTTTTTGCAAGAAGGGGTAAAGGCTCAAACCTATTGCTTCTACAGGGCTTCTTTATTGCCTAAGATCACTTTTAGATTTTCCTTCTTGCCTTTGCCATATGCTCTTCAAGAGTTTCCTCTTTTTTTCTCTTTTTTTGGTAGCCTGCCCTTCGATAACTCTTTCTTTTTGCTTTCTTTTTTTCTTTCCTTTTCTTTTTATTTTCTTTTTATGAGACAAACACTTCTACAATTCCTTTCTCGCAGATCTTTTCCTAACCATTTTATTTTAACCCATTGTGGGCGGTGATCCTTAGGTTGAGGTTTTTTTTTGAAAAGAAAAGTAACCAGCTCAATAGGTTTGATAATGGTTGCTTTTGACTGTATGGGAAATAAAATGTGGGCCCCTTTTCATTTTTAACCAAATTGCTTGATCCATAGATTTTCATGTTGCTTCAGCTTGATGAAAGATGAGTGACATTTTTTGTGGAGACCTCAGTTACTTGTTTGCCCTAGTGTAGGGGGATGGTGTTGAATCAGGGTTAACAAGAAATCTTTCGCTTTTCGCGAGGCATTAGTGGGTTGAGCAAAGGGATATACACATTTTTTTTATATGGGAAAATGAAAGATGGCTCCTCTTGCTTTTGATAGTCTGGCCTCACATCACTTAGCTTCGGTATCTTGCAAGTGCTGCTTTTAGGTGACTTCCTCACTCATCTTTATCTTCTCTTTTTTCAAAAAGTTGATTATTGGGTGAGTAGTTAACTCACGCTATCACACTCTTCAAGTCAGGTGCTTTATAAGATAGAACACACCCCTTGTGTAAGAAGTATTCACCATCCACAAGAAAAATATGAAACAATAGCAATTGAATGAAAAGACTATCATTTTATTATTGTAGTGAAAAGCATATAGTTCTTTAAAAGAAATGGAAATGTAAACATTAATTTTAAGACAAAATATGAAGGGATAGAAAGAAAGTGGGTAAAAACACATTTCTCTTGTATGCTTTTCGAAGAGAATCCTTTTCAGTATGGTTTTGGAACGATGCCCACATTTTCAACACTCCTTTCATCATTGTGATCCTCAGCCAAGGCAAGGCAAGCAAAGGCTTCCTCTAAGGCTCCAGCTGTGTTGCTGTTGATAGAGCAGTTGTCCGCTTCATTGGTTTTGTTGCTCTCCTCCATTATCTCCTCGGTTTCTCCATCAAAGAGGTTGGCTAGCTCGCCTCCCTATAGTTCAAATGGCTCTGTCGGTGCTTTTAGCTCTTCTGGTTCTTAGCCCATGTCTTCATAGTTAAACTCAGTCGCGGGCCAGGGGTTCTCCAAGTGGTATTGCTCAATCGCGGTATACCTAGGGTGTAAAAACTCGTCACCCCAACCATCAATGACCATGTCTTCCTCAGGGTCCTTCTCCACAAGTGTTGGCTCTTCAATCTGCTAGTTTGATGAATCATGCACCTCATTAGGTTTATAGAGATAGATCGGACATGGCGGAAGTTCCACCTCCCAGTCACTTTCTTTGTCAGTTTCCAAATCTCCCTCATACTCTTCGACTATGATCTCATCCAATTCGCGCTCCTCTTCTATTTCCTTTAATATCACATTGATTGTGTGGTCCTGCAGAGGATTTGTGCTCAAAATAGAGGCAGGAGTAGGGTATACCAGTTGTAGATCAATGATCTTATTTTCTATCAAATCTTGAATTTTATGTTTGAGAGAGAAATAGCTTTCAGTGTCATGCCCGGCACCACTCGTATGATACACGTAAGTGAGGGCACCATTGAAGGTTGGTGGTAGAGGGCTTGGTAATGGATGGACCGGTATGGGTTTTAGGATGTTGTTCTTTAGTAGGTTATGGTAAGCTTCGGTTTGGGTGCAGGCTAAGGTATCGAAGTTATGGATGTGTCGGGCTAGCGTATTGAAGTTAGGTTGTCCTCTAGTAGGGCCAAAGTTAGGTGCTTATGCTGGCATGGTTAGAGTGGGCATGGATAGGATGGGATGAGACTGAAGTGGTGGATTGTATTAGGGTGGTTGAATGGGCAAGATAACAGATACCTCACTCTCCTTCTTGATTACTCCCCTTGTAGTAGCCACCTTCTTAGCTATGTTGGCAGAGATTTCTCTGATTTTTTGCATAGGGGTCAGTAGTCCTCCCTGTCTTGAGACTATTTTCTATCATTTCTCCTTGCATGATGAGCTTAGAGGAGCTCTTCCCTACGCTAGTGTAGAGCTTCTCATAGAATATGCCTAGGTTTTACTAGTTTCTATCATTTCTCCTTTCCTCCATGGTTTTGAAATTGACGTGCGTGTCTTAAATTCGGCAGAGGTTCGGCTAAGCATGATTTCTACATGAGCATGAGGTTGAGGGTTTACTAATACTTCCTAAGAAGGCTCGATTTCTAGATTTTCAAACCTAGGCCCACTCTCCGAGATGGTGCCATTATCGGTTGGTGATTTGAGTGAGGGAACCATCAAGAGGCTGTATGCTAAGAAACTAACATAACATCTTGCCCACAACCAATATACCGTTTCTCCTATTCAAGTAAAGAATTCAAGTATGCAAATGCTAGTGCACAATGCAGTGTGTGTGTGAAATTTTGAAAGAGGAGGAAAGGGCCCAACAACTCCCATCCATCCTATCTATTCCATACTATCATGACATACATGGCAATTAACACGACCTAAAATAAAAGTGTGAACAAAGGTCTACTTACAAAAATAAAAATGCAACAAGCCAGTACTTAAATGCCAAACTTAATGCAAGATTGAATGATTGAATATGAATTGAATGCAAACAATGATATGCTTTTGAAAACAGCTTTAAAAAGTTTGAGTTTGAAAATTTGAAGTGGATAGAATTGGACAAGTTAATCAAAGACTCTAGATGAGTGAGGGTGAAGAGACATGACAATGGCCTAACCCTTTAAGTGTCCCCAGTAGAGTCACTAGCTATCACACTTCGATTTTTTGCACTTAAGGAAAATACGTTCAAGTGGAAAAAACATGGTACTCTCTCATTAGAACTCATCCTCCTAGAAGGACGAGTGTGACTAGGTTTGAACTAAAAATTGATTTGATTAAGGGCTTTTGAAAAAAGATTTGCAGTCACCAACTAACTTGATTAAAGTAAGTTAGGTCACCTAAAATTAAGTGCAATCTGAAGATTAAACTTAGGGTTTTTGAAAAAGTTCTTGAAAACTTCCTCAAGTGAGGGTTCTTTGGAAAACTGGTTGTTTGGCAACTTTTGGAAAGATTTAAACCCTTTTTTTAAAATAACTTTGTTTTTGGTCTTTGAAAACGGTAGTTCTAGGTTTGGAGGTTGGTTACGTGTAGGGAAGATATCCTAAGATCATCACTGGACTCCGCCCTTGCTGTACCTACATGTCTATTCACTCTAGGTTTACTCATTTAGAATCTTTGATTAACAAATGTCCAATACTATCTACTTTGAAAAGAATTTTGAAAAAAAGCTTGATATGATGCATGATATGTAAGTGCAAGAAAAATATTTGATTTTGAAAATAGATTTGAAAAAGAGGATTTGATATTTGAAAGAGATTGTGGAAATTGAAAACTTGAAAAAGGTTGTGGGATTAGAAATTTGAAAAAGGTTGTGGAATTAAAAATTTAAAAAAGGTTCTGAAAATTAGAGATTTGAAAAAGATTGAGGAAAAGTAGAGATTTGAAAAATTTTGTGACTGCACCCATGAGGGTTGTTTACGTATCCTTTTGTTGGGAATCAAGTCAGTTGTAGTTCGAACAAGAGTCCAATTGAAAATAGATACTTTGAGGTTTTTGAAAAGTTTGATTTCGAAAATATTTGATTAGAAAAGAGTTTAATTTGAAAAGATTGAGATTTGAAAAAGATTCGATTTGAGAATTTTGAAAAGATTTTATTTTCTTTTTGAAAAAGATTTGTTTCTTTTTTTTGAAAAAGATTTGATTTGTTTTTTTCAGAAAGATTTGAAAAAGATTTGGAAGATTTGAAAGGGTTTGAAAAGATTTGAAAAAATTTTGTTTCTTCTTGAAAAAGATTTGATTTGCTTGAAAAAGGTAAGTTTGAATTATTTCCAAAATGGGAGGAATAGATTTTGGGTTTAAATTTGGAAAGTTTGAAAAAGGAGTGATTTGAGGTATTTGAAATGGTAGGTTTTGATTTGATTGATTTTAAAAAGGAAAGTTTGGAAAAGGAAAGTTTTGATTAGTTTCGAAATTGAGGATCTTGAGAGTTTGAAAAAGGTACGATTTTGGCTTGAAAAAGAAAAGTTTCCGAGTTGGCAAAAATAGGATTTTCTTAGGATTGGACTTCTAAGATTTGAAAAATGAGAGTTTTATAAATGGTTTGAAAACCGAGTCTTTTGAAAACATGTTTTAGAGCCTGAGACCCTAACTTGGATTTTAGACATCCAAATGAATATTGTACTTTGCCTAAAGCCATTCTAGCCATTAATAGGTTAGAATCGCTTTAGGCTTGTGGTTTTGAAAAACAATAAAGGCACGAGGCCAAAAATGTAGATCTTTTCGGGTTGTTTTGAATGTCACATGTTTCTCAAAATAGCCCTAATCATGAAAATCATTCCGAGACCATGTTTTTGAAAAGAAACAAATGTTGGCTAATGGGAGCCATTTAAAATGTTACACTTTTTTAGGAAAACCCTAACTATGAAAGGGTTACGATCAATTTGGAATTGTGATTTTGAGAAAACAACTTTAAAAATGATTTTAAGGGGTAAAGACATAGCGAGAATGCAAATGCATGACAACGATAATAACGACATGAAACATACAGGGCTAGGTATCACCACACTGCAAGAGGGCCCTAAGGCCATGCTGTGAACCAAGTGAGGGCCAAGAAGACAGTCCCGATCATCAATCTCCTCTTGTTCAGTCTCGACATGGACTTAATGTCCTCTTGTTCCAAGCATGCCAGAAAGGGAGGTTTAGAGATAGGGGATTGAAAAAGAGAAAAGCTCAAGTGGGTTCGGAGGGAGAAGAGAGAGTGGGGAATACGGAAAGGTAAATAGAGGATTACTTTGTCTCGTTTCTTCTTTCTTTGAAGGAGGCTCAGGCCTTGGACTTAGGAAGACTCCGGGAGCTTCTGAGTAGTGGGGTGGACCTTCAGCGGAGTTTGGAAGCGGGGGTTTCGAAAGTTCAAACTCGAACTCAGCCAGTAGGACTGAGAGAGAGAGAGAGAGAGAGAGAGAGAGAGAGAGAGAGAGGGCTTCGAGAGCTGTCTAGAATAGAGGGGAAGAGTTTATGGATAAATTTTTAACTCAAAATAGTGAGAGAGAAGGTCTATATTTATAGTGCAAAAAATAAGGGGTGCACACTTTAAGTTTGGCCGTGCGCCACTAAGAATGGTGGAGGGGCATTTTTGATGGCTGGAAAAAAGGCTGGATATGGAGTTGTTCGATTAGTAACCAATTCTGGGGGGTTATGTGTCACTATTAGTGGCGTAAAGCTAAAGAATGGTCATACTTCACCCGAAGTGGAGCAGGGAGGTTCTGGTTTAGAAAAGGAAGGCTCTAGATGGCGGGGCCCGGCTATAAATGGAAGAGAACACTCTAGACAGTGTCTTGGAGGTTGCCAGTTTGATTTCCAGAACCGGTATGGTTGACGAAAGTGACCGGATCATGGTCACCACATCTTGGGAGTTCTAGGGTTAACCAAGATTGACCGGGGTTGACCAGAGTTGGCTGGGGTTGACCAGAGTTGACTAGGGTTGACCAAAGTTGACTGAGGTGTTTCCTGTTTGATACCTAGAGCCGATGTGGTTTCCTAGGGCATTTGGATGTCTTAGGGCAAAATGATCATTTTGACTGGGGAACCTTTGGGAAAGGACCGAGGTTGACTAGATGGCACTGGACATGCCAGACCATTTAGGAACGGCCTTGGAAGGTGATCTTACTGTTATGAGGACTTGGTATTTTCTCAAAGAACGTGTCGAGCTCGCTATGGCAAAATGGTCATTTTTCACTAGGACGGGCTAGCAGGCGTTAGTGTTGACCGGTTTGGATTTGGTTTGGACTTCTGTCTGAGGAATTGGTAGTTTCTTGGTGAATAGGCTTGAAAGGGTCTTACCGCTTTGAGGGATAAACTTTCTCGAAGGTCGTGCCAAACTGGAATGGTCTTCCGCTCTTGATGGATTTGTGCTTTCTCAAAGAACGTGCCGAATTAGCAAACATTCTACATTGGGAGGCTAGCATGCGTCAGAAGTGAACCGTTCTTCCATCTTGGGGACTTAGGTGCTTTCCGAAGATAAGTGTGAAAGGGGCTTACCGATCTGAGGAATAAACTTTCTCGGTGATCGTGCCGTGCTGGGTTGAATGGTTTTACCGTTAATGAGGGATCAACTATCTCGAATGACGAGATAATTGGATTTGACTTTGATTTTGAATAGACTTATCGTCTTATGAAAGACATGCCGGTCTGGATTGGACTGACTAATGCACGAGGGGCATTTTGGTCATCTTGCCTCTATTGGGTCCAGTGGGCCTACAAAGCGGTTGATAGGTTGGATTGGATCTGGGAAGCCGGTTTGGGCTTGAGTATGCTTATGTTGGTTTAGAGTTGCTTCTGGTAGGGTCGGAGATTGCTGAGTGGCCAAAATGGAGTGCTAATAACGGGTGATGGCGATTCAGAGAGGAGGCGTCGATCTAGGAAGGGTGCTCGTATGAATTCTGTCGGTAGTTCCAGCCACTCTAGGGGCAGTCACCGATTAGCTCGTCGAGCGTCATCTAGCTAGAGCGGGAGGGGGAGTATGCCCCCGGTTGACCCCTTCCCTCCAATTGAACAGGCTTTTGAGGGAGACATGTATGCTGAGGAGAAGGTACCAAGCCTCGGAGACTGTGTGACTAGTTATGGGAGGGCTTCTTCAAGACACAGGTAGACAGATGCTGGTTTAGAAGATTTGGAGATACCAAACATTCCTCCATTGGGGGACCTCGCCTACGATCCCAGCGTAAACTCTCGACAGCACCTACCTCCTCCTTCAGTACATACATCTTTCAAAGGGGCTGTCCATCTAGCTTTTAGTTCTATGCAGCAAACGGCTCCATCTTATCAGGCCTTCTTGGCAAAGATCAAACTTGGGGCATTTATGGGATTACAGGCTAACCGCCTGAACCGACACTAGGTATTGGCATTGATTGAGAGGTGGTTCGGCGAGATGGGTACCTTTCATTTTGTAGGTTTTGAGCTGGTTCCTAATTCATTAGATTGGGCCATCACTACAGGACTTTCTTTTGTTGGTCGACAAATCACCTTATAGCTAGTTGTCATGCCCCGATTTTTTACACTCGAGAAAAATACACACAAGTGGAAAAAACACGGTACTCTTTCGTTAGAACTCATCCTCCTAAAAGGATGAGTGTGACTAGGTTTGAATTGGAAATTGGTTTTGAATAAGGGGTTTTAGAAAAGATTTGGAGTCGCCACCTAACTTGATTAAGGTGAGCTTGGTCACCTAAAACTAAGCATAATCCAAAGATTATACTTAGAAATTTTTGAAAAGATTTTGAAAACTTCCTCAAGAGAGGGTTTTTAGAAAATAGGTTGTTTGGCAACCTTTGAAAAGATTTAAGCCCTTTTTGGAAATAACTCCATTTGGTCTTTGAAAACAGTGATTCTAGGTTCGGAGGTTGGTTATGTGTAGGGAAGATATCTTAAGATCATTGCCCTACCCCGCCCTTGCAGTACCTATATGTCTATTCACCCTAGGTGCATTCATTCAGAATCTTTGATTAATAAATGTCCAAAACTATTCACTTTAGAAAAGAACTATATGATGCATGATATGTAAATGCAAGAAAAATGTTTTGATTTTGGAAATAGATTTAAAATAAAGACTTGATTTGAAATTGGAAAGAAGGTTTTAGAAATGGAATTGGAGATTTGAAAATAGATTTTAGAATTAGAAACTTAAAATAGATCATGAAATTGGAAGTTTGAAAAGGGTTGTGACCGCATCCATGAGGGTTACTTACATATCCCTTTTCTGGGAACTAGGTTAGTCGTAGTTCGGATATGAGTCCAATTGAAAATAACCACTTTTAGGTTTTGAAAAAGTTTAACTTGAAAAGTTTGATTTGAAAAGATTTGATTAGAAAAGAATTTGATTTGAAAAAAGATTTGATTTGAACTTGGAATAGAAAGTACGAAATCGAGATTTGATTTGAAATTGATCTTAGACTTGAAAAAGGATTTGAACTTTGAAAGAAAACTTGGACTTGATTTGGAAAGATAGAGTTGAGTTTTGAAAACATGTTAACTTAGATTGAAGTTGGAAAACCATCTTAGTTTAGAAAGGAGTTTTAGAAAAGGGTTGAAGCTTCCTAACTTTAGGGTTACAATTGAACTAGAGTTTATGCCTCCTAGGGTTTAGGTTACCTAAGATTGGAACATGTAGTGGAATTGGAAAGATTTGAATTAGAAATGTTTCAAAATAGAAAAGTTCCATTTTAGAAAAGTGCCAAATTAGGAAAGTTTTATTTTAGGAAAGTTTCATTTTAAGAAAGTTTCATTTTAGGAAAATTTTGAATTTAGAAGGATTTAAACTTTGGAAAGATTTGGAATTTGAAAATTTTTGAAATTTAGAAAGGTTGGAATTAGGAAAGATTTGATTCCTATTTTCTAAAGTAGAAGATTAGATTTTGTTTTCAAAAATTAGATGATTTGATTTGGTTTCTAAAATTAGAAGATTTAATATAGTTCCTTAAATTGAAAGATTTGATCTAATTTCCTAATTTGGAAGATTGGATTTGACATGGAATTAGAAAGGTTGAATTTTGAAAATCTAGGATTTGGAAAGCTGTGATATAATGTAAAAAAAGAGATTTTAGAAATGTAGGATTTAATGTAGAGGATAGTTTTTGGAAACCTGTAATTTGAAACAAAAGAAGAAGTCATGTTTTAAGGAAGGAGAATGAGGGTTTCCTAACCATGAAATCTAGAGCTTGACTTGGACTCCAAGAAAAAGAGTTCTTGGAAAGTAGACCTTTTGAAGAGAGTTTCTAGGAAGAAGATTTGAAGAGAGTTTTTAGAAAGTGAATTTTTGAAGAGAACTTTTGGAAAGGAGTTTAAAAAGAGCTATTTGGAAAATAAATTTTTGAAGGGAGTTTTTAGAAAATTAATTTTTGAAGAGAGCTTTTAGAAAGTATTTTGAAAAGCAACTTTGAAAGGGGTTTGAATATGGACTTTTGAAATCCTTTGAAGGTTTCACTTTTCTAAAATGATTCTAACCATGAAAAGATTAGAACCATTCTAAGTTGGTGATTTTGAAAACAACATGGATTTAAAATATGGACTAATATGATCACATTGAATATCACACCTTCCTAAAATAACCCTAACTATGGAATGGCTAGAATCATCTTAAGATTGTGGTTTTGATGAAAAATAATTTAGGGTTTGCACTCAAAATATGGACTTTGATGGTCACAATGAATATAACACTTTCCTAAAGCAACCCTAACCATGGAATGACTAGAATCACTTTAAGATTGTGATTTTCAAAACAAGATTTTGAATGCAGGTTTGAAAAAACATTTTGATGCAAGTTTTGAAAACTACTTTGAAAATAAGTTTTAAAGAAATGAATGAATATGATATGCACAATGCAAGTAGGGTTGTGAATATACAAGGTTGGCTTCACCATATAATCAAGGGAGCCGAATCCACATGGTCGAAGGTTGAATTAGATGAAAGCCCTTGACATGATGACTTTCAACAATCCTTCCTACATATGAATCTAGAATCCCTTATTTCAAGTATGAAAGAAAGGGGGATAGAAGATAGGGGATTAAAATAGGAAAAAACCCAAATGGGTTAAGAGGAAGAAGAGAAGGGGGGAAGTATCTAAACATAAAGAGAGAGCCTACCTTGTCTTCTTCTTGTTTTCTTGATTTATTTGTTTTGCTTTGCTTGATCCTTGAGAGCTTCCAAGTTGCAGCACTTAGAGTCTTCAATGGAGTTTTTGGAGGCTTGTGTTTAAGTGTATAAAGTGTGTATAGGTATTGAGGTAAAGTGTATAGAGGCTAGGGTTTAAGAAAACTAAAGAGAGCGAGGGTTTGGAGAGACTTCGAGCTCTGTAATTCGAAAAGTAGAGCTTTTGAACTGATTTTGCGGACCCTTTCCATGTAGGGGGAGGCTCTGTATTTATAGACACAAGATTAGCTTAGCGCCTGTTACTGTGGCGCTAGGGCAAAATTCCTGCTGGCACTACTAGGAATGGCACCAGCCACTTAGAAAAGTTTTAAGGGCGGCAAGCAATGTATCTTTCAACCATTGATATGCAAGGCAAAAGATTTATGCGTCTGTACTAGTCACTACCATGTAATTTTTGACTTAGCTTCACTAGGAGTGACTCCGGAAGGTTCGGGAATGTTTCGGAAGGCCGGGAATGGTTCAAAAGGCCAAAAATGGGTAGAAACCTTTAAAATAGTGTCTTGGAGGTAAAGGACTTGAAAAACAAGGTCAGGATTATCAAAGTGGTCGATTAAGCGATTAAGGATGAAATGATCAACCAAATCGAAAAACTACCAGAATGGACTTAGAATGCCACATGAGAGGACTTGAAGTTTGGAAATAGTATTTAGAATATTCTGGGGAGTTGTTGGTTTGATACCCAGAGCCGGTGTGATTGGAAAAGGCAACCAGCCCACTAGGGGCAAAATGGTCATTTTGCACCTGGTTTGCCGGAATAGATTCGGAATGTTTTGAAAAGGTGCTAGAAGATTGAGAATACTATTAGAAGCAGCCTCAGGAGGTAAACAGTTTGATTCCTAGAGCCGGTGTGGTTCCCGGAGGTGTTCGGATGCCGAGGGATAAAATTATCATTTTGACCGAATGGTCTCGAAATTGGTCTGGAACTAATTAGAAGGCACTTGAACATCCGGATTGTCTTTGGGACGATCTTGGAAAGGTAGACTTACCGCTTTGAGGACTTAGGTACTTTCTTGAGAAGCGTGCCGAAAAAGGCCTAAGGGGCAGTTTGGTCATTTTTCACCGGAGTAGGCTAGCAGGCACTAGTGTTGACCTAGGTTTTGAGTGTTTCCATCACTCTGACGGTCTGTGATGAGTTAGTTTCCAAAGGTATCTCATTCTTTGGCAAACGTGTCACGACCAAGAGGCGAATTCGATCCCGTGACATAGGGGGTTTGTTAGCAATTCCCAATATCGACTTGTTTGCGAGTGTTTCCACCACTCTGATGGTTGCGATTGTTGCAAATGTTTCTTCCTTGTTTGTAAGATGCTGGTGCTTCTAGTAGTCGGCCGCCTCCACCTGAGCCAAGTTTTGGAGACTTTGACCCAGACATTGATTTTGACCCCTGATGGATGCCCTTTGTTGTAGGCCTAGTTTTTCTTTTATACCATGTCCTAGATATACATTTGTTTTGTTTAGACAGTGTATTTTGTAATTTTTGAACAAAATGGATATTTGTGATTCAGATAGTCAGATGTATGTATTAATGTATGAGTAGGGGTGGATGTTTATGATTTATATAGCTAGATATATGGACCGATGCATGTACAGGGATAATGATGATGGTGTATGTCCATTACATGAGATGATATTAAACTGTATTGGTGACTTCTGTTTCTACAGGGAGCTATATCCTATGTATGCGAAGCTCATGCCAAAATTTTATAAAAATACATGCACATGTGAGGGATGTAATAGTTAATACAATGAATGGGGTGTTGTCAAGTTTTGCATCTTTGAAATGGAAACTTCTTCCTTTTCAGGGGTTTGATCTTTCTTTTGGTTCGACCTTACCTAGACTGGATGATAGCATTTTGTACATTTCTCATCCTTTTGATCGACTCTGACTTTTTACCTTGGGTTAGTGTATGGGATCATTTGGTTTGAACTCTCAACCCTTGGGGCTTTGGTAGCGACTTACCTGATCTTTGGCAGAGCGATGAGCAGGTAGTCTTTTAATCTGAGGAGGCTTTGTTTTAGGACCGTAATGTAGGCTAAGTTATAGGGTTTTGAAACAATGGGATATGTAGGCTTAAATTTGATGTTGCTTTCGGTAGGGTTTAGATCCACACCATCCTCGGTTGTTCCTTCGGCGGGGTTTAGCCCCCTAGCATCCTTCTTTAGCTTCGACAACATGTCGGGCTCATTTAGATTAGGCAATCTATTTTTAATCATAGTAGACTTTGATAGGATTGTAATGCAGGCCATAGTTTCGAGTTTTTGCTAGAAGGGGTAAAGTCTTAAACCTATTACTTCTATTGGGCTTCTTTATTGCCTAGGATCACCTTTAGATTTTTTTTCTTGCCTTTGCCATATGCTCTTTAAGATTTTCCTCTTTATTTCTTTTTCTTTTTTTTTTGGTTAGCCTACCCTTTGATAACTCTTTCTTTTCGCTTTCTTTTTTTCCTTCCTTTTTTATTTTTTATTTTCATGAGACGAACACTTCTATAACTCTTTTATCTTAGATATTTTGTTTAGTATTTCATTCTAACCCATTGTAGGCGGTGATCCCTAGATTGGGGTTTTCTTGAAATGAAAAGTAACCGGCTCAATAGGTTTGGCAATGGTTGCTTTTGACTGTATAGGAAATAAAATGAGGCTTCCTTTTCATTTTGAACCAGATTGCTTGATCTATAGAGCCTTCATATTGCTTCAGCTTGATGAAAGATGAGTGACATTTTTTATGGACACCTCATTACCTGTCTGCCCCAGTGTGGGGGATGGTGTTGGATCAGGGTTGACAAGAAATCTTTCACATTCTGCAAGGCACTAGTGGGTTAAGCAAAGGGATATACACATTTTTTTTTATATGGGAAAATGAAAGATGGCTCCTCTTCCTTACGATAGTCTGGGCAAACATCGCTTAGCTTTGGTGTCTTGCAAGTGTTGCTTTTGGGTGACTTCCTCACTCATCCTTATCTTCTCTTTTGTTAGAAATTTGATCATTGGGCGAGTAGTTAACTCATGCTATCACACTCGTCAAGTCAGGTCCTCCATAAGATAGAACACATCCCTTATGTAGGAAGCATTCATTATCCACATGAAAAATATAAGACAACAACAATTGAATGAAAAAACTATCATTTCATTATTGCAGTGAAAAGCATATAATTCTTTAAAAGAAATGGAAATGGAAATGTAAACATCAATTTTAAGACAAATATGAAGGGATAGAAAAAAAGTGGGTGAAAACACCCCTCTCCTGTAAGCTTTTCAATGAGAATCCTTTTTAGTATGGTTTTGGGACGTTGCCCACATTTTTGACACTCCATCCTCAGCCAAGGCAAGGCAAGCAAAGGTTCCTCTAGGGCCCTAGGTGTGTTGATATTGATAGTGTAGTTGTCCACTTCATTAGTCTTGTTGCTCTCTCCATTGTCTCCTCAGTTTCTCCACCAAAGAGGTTAGCTAGCTCACCTCCCTCCAATTCGAATGGCTCTACTGGTGCTTTTAGCTCTTCTAGTTCCCAGCCCATGTCTTTATAGTTAAACTCAGTTGCGGGCCAGGGGTTCTCCTAGAGGCATTGCTCAGCCGTGGCATACCTAGGGTGTAGAAACTCGTCACCCCAACCATTAACGACCATGTCTTTGGCAGGGTCCTTCTCCATAAGTATTGGCTCTTCAATCGGCCAGTCTGACAAATCAGGCACCTCATTAGGGTTATAGAAATAGACCAGGCATGGCAGGAGTTCCTCTTCCCAATCACTTTCTTCGTCAGTCTCCCAATCTCCTTCATAATCTTCGACCATGATCTCATCCAATTCACCCTCCTCTTCTATTTCCTCTAATATCACATTGACTATGTGGTTTGGCAGAGGGTTTGTGGTTATATTGGGGGTAAGAGTAGGGTTCACCAGTTGTAGATCAATGGTCTTATTGTCTATCAAGTCTTGAATTTTATGTTTGAGGGAGAAACAGCTTTTGGTGTCATGCCCAACATCGCCCGAATGATACTCTCAAGTGAGGGTGCCATTGAAGGTTGGTGGTAGACAGCTTGGTAATGGATGGACCGGTATGGGTTTTAGGATGTTGTTCTTTAACAAGTTATTGTAAGCTTCAGTTTGGGTGCAGGCCAAGGTATCAAAGTTACAGATGCATCAGGCCGGCCTATTGAAGTTAGGTTGTCCTCCAGCAGGGCCAAAGTTGGGTGCTTGTGCGGGCATGGTTAGAGTGGGCATGGGTAGGATAGGGTGAGACTGAAGTGGTAGACGGTATTGGGGTGGTTGAATGGGCAAGATAACAGATACCTCATTCTCCTTCTTGATTATTCCCCTTGTAGTAACCACCTTCTTGGCTATGTTGGCAGAGCTTTCTCCGGTTTTTGCATAGGGGTTAGTAATCCTCTTTGTCTTGAGACCATTTTCTATCATTTCCCCTTACATGATGAGCTCAGAGAAGCTCTTCCCTATGCTAGTGCAGAGCTTCTTATAGTATATGTGTTGAAAAGTGTGTACACACAGTTGCACATACTTTTTTGCTTCTAGTGGGGGATTGACTTATGCCGTTGCTTCTTTCCACCTAAGGGCGTAGCTTTTGAAACTCTCTTTTTCTCCTTTACTCATGGTCATTAAGGACCACCGGTTAGAGGTGAGGTCATTGTTGTGGCAGTATTAGGCTTTGAATGCATTGACCAGCACGATCCAGGTTGTGATCTTCCTTAAGTTAAGTTGGGCAAACCATTGCAAGGTAGATCCAGTGAGATTATGTTGGAACAATTGCATAAGGAGCTTTGGATCATTGCCATGACTACTCAATGCCCCCGTATAACGGCAAAGGTGGGTAATAAAATTACTGGTGCCGTTGTATTTCTGAAAGTCATGCATTTTGAATTTGGCAGGTCTTGGATGGTCTGGGAAGAAGCACAACTCATCGTAAGATACAAGCCTAAAGGAGTCATGGGTATGAAAGCTTCACAATGAGTCTTTAAACCCTTAGATTTTCAGATTGATAGGGTCGAGGGAGGTTCTTTTCATAGTAGGCTAGAGCAGTATAGTTTTCTTTTCTTCTGTATTGGCTCCCTTAGGATTTTCTTTGTTTTCCCCATAGCATCGGATTGTAGCACAACCCCTGGGTTAGCCGGATCGAAATCTCTAAGAAGAATTGTGGATGATGATGGGGCCAACACAACATCTCTCATGGCCATGGATTGGACAAGCTTGAACATCTCATCGATCTTGGTTCTCATTTCATTGATTTCTTCTCGAGAGACGAAGGATGATTGTTAGGGTTGGCAGTCATTATTGCAGCTCTTTGTCGGGTAATGATGGGGTTTCTAGGTGGATGCCGGCCTTTCTTAGGAGCAATGATGACTTTCTACAGTATAGTTTCTACGAAAGAGAAAAAAAGAAAAGAAAAACAAGGACACAAGCTATAAGTTAGTTTTTTATATTTGGAAAGCTTTATTATGCAAAGCATGTCTTAGGGGTGTCCTTTCTTGAAAGGGCGGGTAAATATTTTTTGGAGATAAGGGGTTTGCCCCTATATGCGAATACATTACCGTCGAGTGGAAACATCCATTCATTTATTTATTCATTCACAAGAAATAAAAAGGTACATTAAACCTTGGAGTTTAAATACAATGGAATTGAAATACATTTTAATGGGGGAAAGGGAACAATTTCCTTGGGACTTCCACCTATCTACTTTTACATTTGAGATCCTAAACTACTCTTGAGTCTTCAGATTCGTCTTCTTTGAACTTAATGTTGAGGGAGTCATTGAGAGACCTTTTTGTTTGATTGCCCTTTGTCTTCTTGGCAATCCTATCTCCGTGAGCATAGAGGGAATGAGGCCTTTCTTTATGGAATGACTTGAGATGCATGCCATGAGTCCTTAGGGTTACATGGGAACCCTTAGAATTTTGGTAGGTTTAATGCAAGGGAGAGTGATCTTGGCATCACTCTCTATGGGTTGGTCATATACATGAAGATGTAGTGACTTGAGTTACTTTGAAACTCACGTCTTGACATGGAATATTGAATACATGAGCATATATGCTAAGAGTAAAGAGAGAAATAATGCAGTTGTAAAGTAAATATGCATGCATGGAATTTTATACAAGCATTACAATAGCAGAAATAAATAAGAATAAAGGAAAGTGAAGCAGTTACCCATTCCCCCTGTAAGCATCCCATTTTGGCCTGCTTGGTAGTCTCCATTCCGTCTAGACTTGTATTCAAGTCAATATGGACATATTCCGAGTCAAACCAATTTTTCAGACATAATCCAGTCAATCGAACGCTTCACGGGTCCATTGGGACCAAATACAGGCAAAATGACCAAGGTGCCTTTGGGGCATTGTTCTGTCCAATTCTAGTGGACATGTCTTTTTGAAGACGGCAAGTCCCCGTTTTAATCTCAAATCCAATTTCAAGACCAATTCCAATTCTAATTAAATTCGGCACATCTTTTGAGAAAGTTGATTCCTCAAGGTAGTAAGTCCATCTTGTCCGACATGTTTTCTGAGAAAATTTTTTGGAATGATAAGTCCCTTCAAACCCGTCGACCGGGACAAGATCCTAAGTCCCTGAGATGGTAGAACGGTCCACCTTTGGCGCTTGCTAGCCAGCTAATGAAGAATGTCCGTTTTGGCACTCCTTTTGAGAAAGTTAATTCCTCAGGTAATAAGTCCACCTAGCAGCTTCCCGAGATCAGGCAGTATCTGAAATGATCGCGAACCGTTAGAGTGGCGAAAACACTCATAAACTTCGCAACTGTTAGAGTGGCGGAAACACTCGTAAACAGGTCAACATTGGAAATTGCCAACAAACCCCTATGTCACGAGACCATCGTCAGAGTGGCAGAAACACTCAAAACTCAGGTCAGCACCAGTGCCTGCTAGCCCACTTCAGTGAAAAATGACCAAACTGCCCTTAGGGCCATTTTTGGCATGTTTCTTGAGAAAGTACCTAAGTCCTCATAATGATAAGTCTACCCTTCCAGGGTCGTCCCAATGACGATCCGACATGATTAGGTGCCTTCTAGTCAGTTTTAGGCCAATTCCGAGACCCTTCGGTCTAAATAACCATTTTGCCCCTGGTGGGCCAGTCGCCTTTTCCAACCACACCGGCTCTGGGTATTAAACCGGTAACCCTTCGAAAATGATTTTAATAGTATCCCTAACCTTTTGATACATTTCTGGATCATTCTGAGTCAGTTCTGACAAACCTGATGCAAAATAACCATTTTGCCCCTAGTGGGCCGGTCGCCTCTTCCAACCATACCGGCTCTGGGTATCAAACCAGTAACCTCTTGGAACATTCTAGGTAATGTTTCCAAACCTTGAGTCTTCTTTCGGGATATTCTGAGTCCATCCTGGTAGTTTTCCAGTCTGATTGACTGTTTTGGCCCTAATGGCCCGGTCAACCCTTCCAATAAATCCTAACATCATTTCTCAAGTCTACTACCCCCGAGATACTATTCTAAGGGTTTCTGTCCTTTTTCGATCCTCCGGGCCATTCCCGGTCCTTTAAATCATTCCCAGACCTTCCGGAGTCACTCTTAGTGAAGTCAGGCTAAAAATTACATAGTAATCACTAGTACAGGCACCCAAATCTTCTAAAGATACGTTGCTTGGGACCTTAAAACTTTTCTAAGTGGCTGGCGCCACTACTAGTGACACCAAGCCAAAATTTGGTCTGGCGCCACTCTTACTAGCGCCAATAGGATGTTTGGCCTGCCACTGCAGTAGACGCTAGTTCACTCTTCTGTCTATAAATACAGAGTCTCTCACAGCGTGAAGCAGGTCCGAAAACTCAGTCTAAAAACCCTGTTCTTCGATATATAAAGCTCGAAATCCTTCCAAACCCTAGTTTCCTTTAGGTTCTTCAAACCCTAGCCTCTATACACTTTACCCTAGCATACATACACTCATATACTAGCCTCTAAAGCTTTCATTGAAGACTTGAAGTGCTACAATGTAATACCCTGAACCCATTAGCTTTCTTTATTTATGTAAATTAAGGCATTTATGTTGTTTAATGTTAAATGTTATTTCTTTTGGATCAAAGTGACCAATTGGGAGTTAAATTTGTAACTTGAGTTCTTGGGGTGAGACACATGGGATTATTTCCCATGTGTATCATCTTATATACCGATGCATATACAATACATGCACACACCCATTAGTAGAGAGGGAGAGAGAAAGAGAAGAAGAGATAGAGAAAGGAGATTGAAGGGAGAAGATCAAGAAGAAGAGAAGGAAGAAAAAAGAGCTCAACCAAGCTTGGAAGCCCATTGTGGAGTTGGAAAGCTAAAGAGAGAAAGGTATGAACTAAAACTTTGTATGTATACTTGTGTAAATGTGTTGGCATATTGCATATATGCATATATATGAGTTGGGTTTGTCTTGGGGGACTCCTTGAGTCCTAATTATTTTGAATTTGAGAGCTTGTAGCTCAATATTGGAAGATTGGAGAGTTAGGGGATTGTCGCGCCCAGATTTTTTGCACTCGAGGCATACTCACACAAGCGGGAAAAATGATGTACTCTCTCGTTAGAACTCACCCTCCTAGAAGAATGAGTGCGACTAGGTTTGAATTGAAAATTGAATTGAATAAAGGGCTTTTGAAAAAGATTCGGAGTTGCCACCTAACTTGATTAATGTGAGTTAGGTTACCTGAAAATTAAGAATAATCCGAAGACTACACTTAGGGTTTTTGGAAAATAATTTTGAAAATATCTCCTCAAGAGAGGGTTTTTAAGAAAAACAGGTTGTTTGGCAACTTTTGGAAAATATTTAGCCCTTTTTTGAAAAATAACTCCTTTTGGTCTTTGAAATCAGTGATCTAGGTTTGGAGGTTGGTTACGTGCAGGGAAGACGCACTAAGCTATCACCCTACCCCGCCCTTTCGGTACCTACATGTCAATCTACCCTAGATTCACCTATGAGAGTCTTTAATTAACCTATGTCCAACCCTATCCACTTTGAAAACAATGTTCGAAAACTAACATGATGCATGATATGCAAGTGCAAAATAAGAGAGAATTGAAAAATAGATTTGAAAATAAATTTGAAAAGAATTTGATTTGAAAAGAGATTTGAAGAGATGGAATTCGAAATTGGAAAGTTTGAAAACTTGGAAATAGGAATTTGAAAATAGAAAAATTGGAATTTTGAAAGTAGATTGGAATTTGAGATTTGGAAAGATTTTGGAAACCGCACCCATGAGGGTGGAATTGAAAGTTTGAAAAGTATTATGACCGCACCTATGAAGGTTGCCTACGTATCTCTTTGGGGGAATCAGGTCAGTCGTAGTTCGGATAAGAGTCAGATTGAAAAGAGATTGTTGGATTGGAAGAAAGAGATTGATTTGAAAATTGGATTTGATTTGAGATTAGAAGAGGAGATTGGAAATTGAAATTGAGAGGAATGGACTTGCTTTGGAAAGATTGATTTTGGAAAGACTTGATTTTGAAAGATGGAGGTTTAGGAAACATAGACTTAGAAAAGGTAGGAGACCTGGGAAAGACTTGAGATTAAGAAAGATTGCATTAGATTGGAATGTTGGACTTGGAAGATTTGGAAAGATTGGATTTTAGGAAATGTTTGAATTAGGAAAGGCCCATTTTAGGAAAGCGTCATTTTTGGAAAGTTTCGAAATTAGGAAAATTTTCATTTTAGGAAAGTTTTGAAATTGAAAAGCTTCGAGTTTAGAAAGTTTTCAAAAAAGGAAAGGTTTTACGATTACGAAAGTTCCCAAATTAGGAAAGTTTTGAAAATCGGAAAGTTTTCATTTTAAGAAAGGTTTTGAAAGAAAAAGTTTTGAAAATAAGAAAGTTTTGAGTTTAGAAAAGTCTTAGATTTGGAAAGTTGTTGAAGTTTTGGAAAATTTAGAATTTAGAAAGTTTTTAGATCGTGAAAGTCTTAATTTAAGAAAGTTTTGAACTTTGAAAGCTTTGAATTTGAAAAGATTTGAGATTTGGAAAGTTTAAGATTTAGAAAGTTTTAGAGTTTGAATTTTAGAAAATCTTGTAATTAGAAAAGGTTCGAATTTAGAAAATGTTTGAAAAGTTAAGATTTGTAAAGGGGTAGAATTAGGAAAGATTTTTATGTTCAAGCTTTGAAAACTTAAGATTTAGGAAAGTGAAAGATTAGGAAGGATTTCAATTAGGAAAGAGTTGGATTTTGAAAGGGATTGGATTTGGTCCATAAAAGAAAAGATTTGATTTTGTTTCCAAAAACGGAGGACGGGATCTACTTTCCTAAACTGGGAGATTTGATTCGATTTTCTAAAGGGAAGGTAGGATTTGGCAAGGATTTGGAAAAGGAGATTCTAGAAACCCTAGTTTTGAAAAATTATAATTTTGACGTAGAAAAGAGGTTTTGGAAACATGGATAGTTTGGATGTGAAAACAAGAGATTTTGGAAACCTAAGTTTGGGGCAAAGTTTGAAAATCATGTTTTTGGAAAGAAAATTAGGGTTTCCTAATTGTGGGCTCTAAGGCTCGACTTGGGCTCTAAGGAAAGAGTTTTTGGAAATTGCGTTTTTAGAAACGAAAGTTTTCTAGAAGGGAATCCTAGGGAGGGACTTTTGGAAAGTGAATTTGAAGAGGGAGTTTTTGGAAAAAGATTTTAAAGAGGAGTTTTGGAAAGTGTGTTTTTAGAAACGTAGATTTTAGAAAGAAAACCTAGAGGGGAATTTCTAGAAGGGAGATTTTGGAAAGAGAGTTTTTGAAAAGATTTTTGGGGAACGTTTTTAGAAAATGGATTTTGGGGAGAGGATTTTGAAAAGGAGTTGAAAAAGTGGGTTTTGAAAAATAGATTTTGGAGGGGAGTTTTTGAAAACAATTTTCGAGAGGAGAGTTTTAGGAAAGCGTGTTAAAAAAGAGATTTTTAGAAAGAAAGAATTTTTGAAAAAAGAGTTTTTAGAAGGTGTAAAAACATCTCACTTTCTTAAAGATATTCTAACCATAAGAGGGCTAGAACCACTCTAGGAAAGCGGTTTTGAAAACAACAAGATTTGAAAATATAGACCGAAAAGGTCACTTTTAATGTAACACTTTCCTAAAGCAACCCTAGCCATGGAAAGGCTAGAATCACCCTAGAATTGTGATTTTGAAAACAAGTTTTTGAAAAAGAGATTTTGATGCAATTTTGAAAGCAAGTTTGAAAACGGTTTTGAAAACGAGTTTGAAAACGAATTTTGGAAGATGCAAGACTATGATATGCACAATGCAATTTTAGGGTCGTAAACATACAAGGTTAAGGCTTCACCACATAATCAAGGGGGCTGGACCCACATGGCCTTTGGTTAGACTAGAAGAAAGCCCTCGACACGGTGACTCTCCAGTAGCCCAATCCTACACATAGACCGGGAATCTCCTTGTTTCAAGCATGCAAAGAAAGGGGGGAAAGAGATGGGGGATTAAAATAGAGAAAACCCAAGTGGGTTAGGAGAGAGAAGAGAGAGGGGGAAGTGCGGAAATTTAAATAGGGAGCCTACCGTATGTCTTGTTTATTTTGCGCGCCGTGCTGTCTTCGGTCTTCGTCTTGATCTTCACCTTCAGTCTTCAAGAGTTGTCTTCAAGCTTTGGATTGCAACTCCTCAAGTTTTCAAAGGATGGTTGAAGGCTAGTGTGTGAGTCTATGGGGGTGTGTATGAGTGTATAGAAGGCTAGGGTTTGTGTAGGGTGGCTAGGGTTTAGAGAAACCTAAGGAGGCTAGGGTTTTTGAGGCGCTTGAGCTCTGTATATCGAAATATAGGATTTTTAGGTTAAGTTTGCGGATCCCTTTCACGTTGAATGAGGCTCTGTATTTATAGATGTTGGACAAACTTGGCGCCTGTTGCAGTGGCGCCAGGGCAAAATTGCTCTTGGCACCACTCCAGGCCAATTCTTGGCTTGGCGCCACTACTAGTGGCACCAGCCAATTAGGAAACTTTATAAGTCGGCAAGCAACGTATCTTTGACTAGATTTGGGCGCCTGTACTAGTGACTACCATGCAATTTTTAGCCTGGCTTCACTAGAAGTGACTCCAGAAAGTCTGAGAATGATTTGAAGGAGCCGGGAATGACCCGGAAGGCTGGAAAGGAGCAAGAACACTTAAAAATAGTGTCTTGGAGGTATTTGGCTTGAAAAGCGAGGACAAAATGGGTCGAAAAGGTTGACCGGGCCCTTAGAGGCAAAACAATCAATCGGACCGAAAAACTGCCAGTACAGACTCAGACTATCCCTGAAGAAGACTTGGGATCTGGAAACATTATTTAGAATGTTCCCAGAGGTTACTGGTTTGATTTCCAGAGCGGGCGTGGACGGAAAAGGAGACCGGCCCACTAGAGGCAAAACGGTCATTTTGTACCGGGTTTGCCGGAACTGACTCGGAATGATCTGAAAAGGTAAAGGAATGTTGAGAACACTATAAAAACTAGTCTCAGGAGGTTACCGGTTTGATACCCAGAGCCGGTGTGGTCGAAGAAGGAGATCGGCCCTCCAGGGGCAAAACGGTTATTTTGTACCGGGTTGGCCGGAACTGATTCGGAATGATCCAGAAAGGTAAAGGAAGGTTGAGAATACTATAAAAAGTATTCTCGGGACATTACCAGTTTGATACCCAAAGCCGGTGTGGTTCACGGGGCATTTGGATGCTTAGGGGCAAAATGGTCATCTTGACCGAAAAGTCTAGGAAAAGCTCCAAAGGACAGTTTGGTCATTTTTCACCAAAGTGGGCTAACAGACACTGGTGTTGACCTGGGTTTTGAATGTTTCTGCTACTTTAACGACGGTCGTCGTGACACAGGGGTTTGTTGCCAATTCCCTATATCGACCTATTTATGAGTGTTTCCGCTACTCTAACGGTTTTGTGAGTAGTTTCGCTACTCGGACCGTCTCGAGGAATAAACTATCTCGAGAGAGGGATTGGAAACGGGACTTATTGTCTCCGAAGAGACGTGCCTAGATTGGAACCGTCTCGAGGAATAAACTGTCTCGAGAGTGGGATTGGAAAGGGGTCTTATCGTCTCCGAAGAGACATGCCTGGAGTGGAGCCGTCTCGAGGAATAAACTGTCTCGAGAGTGGGATTGGAAAGGGTCTTACCGTCTCCGAAGAGACGTGCCTGGATTGGAACCATCTCAAGGAATAAACTTTCTCGAGAGTGGGATTGGAAAAGGGTCTTACTGTCTCCGAAGAGACGTGCCTGGATTGGAACCGTCTCGAGGAATAAACTGTCACGAGAGTGGAATTGGAAAGGGGTCTTACCGTCTCCGAAGAGACGTGCCTGGATTGGAACCGTCTCAAGGAATAAACTGTTTCGAGAGTGGGAATGGAAAGGGGTCTTACCATCTCCGAAGAGACGTGCCTAGATTGGAACCGTCTCGAGGATTAAACTGTCTCGAGAGTGGGAATGGAAAGGGGTCGTACCGTCTTCGAAGAGACGTGCCTGGAGTGGAACCGTCTCGAGGAATAAACTGTCTCGAGAGAGGGATTGGAAACGGAAAGGAAAGGACAATGCCCCCAAGGGCATTTTGGTCATTTTGCCTCTATTTGGACCTGGCAGGCCCGCGAAGCGATGGAAAGACGGAATTTGGACCTAGAGAATTGGTTTCGATAGGAATATGCCCACAATGACTTGAAAACAAGTCTGGACGCAATGTCGACTGCCAAGTAGTCAAAAAAGGGGTGCTTACAGCTGCCCCTCTTTTTCTGTCTTTGCTTTTCAATGACAGAAAACGATAAGAGTAAGAGTCCCATGTTGACCCCGAGGCAGTCGGAGGGACAGACACTGGAAATCTTTCGACAACGGGGGTCGAAAACGGATAATGGGCTAAAAAGGCCTTTGAAAACAAGTTTTGGCAGGAAAAGGGAAAAACTCCCCAGAATTTATAACTGGCGTCACTAGCAGTGGCGCCTTTGGCAAAAAGGAACTGGCGCCTCTGCTAGTGGCGCCAGGCTTAAAGTTAAAACCAGAAAATTTCTGGTTTGAACAGCCGCGGCACTTTGAAGAAATTTCGCAAATTCGTGAGGCATTGCAAGGAATCCGTCTTGGAAATTGAAGGAGCACTCCTTGGGGACCACGGGTGATTGCCGGAAGGAGTCCACGTCGCCGGAAAAGTCGCCGGAAGAGAAGATTTCCCCGGAGAACTTCCAAAAGGTGAGTTTTCAAATTTTGTTGATTTTGATGTGTAGAATTTCGTTTGAATCATGTGACTAGTGGAAATTAATGTTTTGATATGTTTTGAACACTTTGGTGATGTTGTTTTTGCATTTTGATGATTGTTTGATTGAATTTGAATGATTTTTCATGATTATGCGAAGAGGGTTTTCTGTAGGACTAGGGGATTTGTTCCTACAGGCATGGGTATTAGGTTTTCTAGCTATGTTTTTGTGCAATGTGCCTTAGAAAAATGTATTTAACAATCGTATGAAGTTTTGTGATTTTTTGAAAACTCGGTGAATTTTTGATTTTTTGAAAAATAGAAAAATATTTAGAAAATTAGAAAATTCAAGAAATTGATGAAATTTTTAAAGTTTAAAATTTGGAAAAAGACTGGAATATTTTTGAAAACATTTGAGGTGATTTTAAAAAATTTTGGAAGCCTTTTGAAAACCATTGATTTATTTGAAAAATAAAACATGAGTTTTGAAAATTTTAAAAAATTGAAAAGTGTGCACGGGTGCCATTGTTATGTGATTGTTGGAAAGTGCACATTTTGCATTTCGTGTTGATGTCATGGGCGTTGTAGGGGCCATTCTTAAACGGGACTCTGCCGAAATTTTTTAGAAATTATGGAAAGAATTGGTTAAAGTTTTAGAAATGAAATCTTTTTGAAGGAAAAAGGCAAAGAAACCTTGAAACTTGGTTTAAAGTTTGAAAATCAAGATGTGTATATAGGAAATTTGTTTTGACTTATCGTTCGAAGTCTTTTATTTGTTTTGTTTGTGCTAGTTGCTTTTTTTTTATTTTTTTATTTTGTTGTTATTTAAACTGCATGGATGGTATATTAACATCACTTACCTTGGCTTACCTTTTCAGGATGGCAGATGCAGGTGATGACGGTTCTGAGAGGAGACGCCGCTCGGGGAAGGCGGCTAGGACAGATTCTATTGGCAGCTCCAGTCGATCCAGGGTAGTCACAAATCAACTGGCATTTTCTATCTAAAAGGGAAGGGGGGGAGTAGGCCTCGAGTCAACCCCTTCGCTCCAGTTGAACCAGCTTTCGAAGATGAGATGGACGCCAAGATTTCCCACTCTCGACTTTTCGGATGGCTGACGCTATTTTGAGCTGACTACGGGTTTGGTATGATGGGCATCCTTCAGATGAGCAAGACATTTTTGCTAGTCCTTTGGTTGCATGGCTTCTCTCTTGTTAGTGTAGTTTGCTTTCTGACAGTGGTTCCCTTTTGGCCACCTAACCTGTCTTTCTTGGGGAATGTGAGCTTGCCCCTACTCCCCATGAATATGGTTTCCTCTTAGATTCTCGAAATGGTTCAGCTGACATTATGGGACCTACTTTTCCTAATGGCTGCGTCATGATTGTCTCTCCTCAGCGTGGGCTCCGTTGTGTGCCCTTTTCTTCTGATCTCTTGCCCCTAGTTTTCTTATGTACCAATGAAGCTCTTGTTCTCACATTATGAGTTTGCGACGCATAGGAGAGCTCATTCAGGGGATTGACATACTTCTCAAGATTGGTCCATTTCTCCATGATAGCCTAGCTCTGTTTCTCTTGAACTTGTTGATGTCTCCACGAGGGGGTGACTTGGTCGGCAGTTGATTGCGTGCATTGCTTGCCAGGAATCGGGAAGGACACTCCTATGCTCCTATGGTTGTGGGACAGACCTTCGTGAACCTTACTAGACTTTGGCAGGGGGGCGATGATCATTGTTAGGGATGTGCTTCATTATTCCAGCTTTGGGCGATTAGACACTTATTCGTTACTCCTCTTTTTCAGCATACATGGTATCTTGAGTCAGGAGTCATTTGATTGGGGTGGTCGAGGGTAGGTCATTGCCCCATTCATTACTTCTTATCGGCTAGGAAAGTCTTAACTTCCTGAGGTGTATGCTAATGTTGGAGATATCTGAAGTTACATAAGCGCAGGATAGCATTTTAGCTCCATTTTGTACTTTACCCTATTCCTTATTTCCTATTTGAGAGACAGAGAAAGATATAGAGTGAGTTTTGTACAAAAAAAGTTTAAAAATGCCATGGTAAGGGGTGTCCCTTTTTTTTTTTTTTATGATTGCACATGGGATTAAATGCATGATCTATTTTTTTATAAACGCACATGTTTATATAGGAATTAAATCAAATGCATATCCTACCTTTTTTTTGAATGTACAGGTTCACACAAAAGTGAAAATGAATGCATGTTATATTTTTGGACAATGCACATACAGGAATAGAATTAAATGCAATGTCCCCCATTTTTGTGATAAATGCACAGATTTATGTAGAAATTGAATTAAATGCATGACCTAATTCCTTACAAATGAACATGTTCATACAGGAATGCAATTGAATGCATATATAGATACAAACTGCACAGGAATCTAAATGGATGTACAGGTTATACATGTCATGGATGCAGTAGTATTACATGTATGTAAGCTATTTACAAAGAATGTCCCAGAATTGCCCCAAGGCCCATACTCTCAAGATTCTGTTTCCTTTCTAGGATTCTGCCCCATTCAGTTTTGTCCCATTCATATCGGGGTGTAATAGCATTTGCACCATTCTCCAGGGATCTTGACCTTTTGGTTTGCCATCCTATCCCTACTTTTTACAGGGTTGCTGTTTGGGGTTTTTCTGATCTCACTTGTTTTTCTCTCTCAGATCTCCAAAATGCCACCATGGCTCGAGCGACAACTCGCATGCCCTTTGCAGAGCGATAAACAGCTAAGCCCTCAATTCGAGAAGACTTCTTTTAAGATCGCAATGTAGGCCGGGTTTAGAGGTTGTAAGAAATGAAGGGATATTCAAGCTCAATGGTCTTCTTTTAGTGGGTTGTTTAAACCAAAACCATCTGAGCACATCTTGGAGCATAAGATTGCCCCTTGCATTCCTTTCCAATTCTCCTTTCTTACCCTACTTGTCTTGGTATTGTTCAAGCTTATTTGGAATAAGCAATTTTCTTTGATTAGAGAGGACTTTAATTTGGACCATAACGTAGGCTAGGTTAAGGGGTTTATGAATGAACGGGATATGTAAGCTCAAATTTGATGTTGCTTCCAGTAAGGTTTAGATCCGCGCCATCCTTGGTTGGTCTTCCAATGGGGTTTCATCCCCTGATATCCTCCTCTAGCTTCAGAAACATATTTGACTCATTTAGATCAAGCAATCCTTCTCAATTGGAGTGGACTTTAGTAGGGTTGTAATGTAGGCCATGGTTTGGGGTTTAACAAGAAAGGGTAAAGGCTCAAACCTATAGCTTCTACTTGGTGGCTTTGTTACCTAGGATCACCTTCAAATTTTCTCTTTTACAAGAGGAGTTGACCTTTCTTGTAACTTTTGACCTTCTTAGTCTGACATTTGCCCCTTTTTTTCAGACTTTTGGCTTTATATGCTTTTTAAAGATAGCACAACATGATTCTTTTTCGATCTTTCTACTGATATGCTTCTTTTTTTTCTTTTTCTTTTTCTTCCCTTTCTTGTTGCCTTTGACAAGAAGAACATTTCTACAACTTCTTTCTCTTAAATCCTTTCCTTAACATTTTCATTTAACCGAATGTGGACAGTGATCCCTAGGTTAGGGTGTGTTTTGGAAAAGAAAGATAACCGGCTCAATAGGTTCGACAAGGGTTGCTTTCAACTGTATGGGAAGTGAGATGGGGGCCTCTCTTCATTTTGCACAAGATTGCTTGATCCATAGAGCCTTCACGTTACTTCAGTTTGATGGTCGATGATATTATCTGCCAGATCTTCTGCTACATGTCTGCCCCAGTGTAGGGGGGTGGTTTCGGATCGGGGTTGACAAGGAATCTTCCACTTCCTGCGAGGCACTAGTGGGTTAAGCAAAGGGGATATTTTTGTGTATGGTAGAAGAAACGAGAGCCTTTCATCACTTCAAATTAAATTGCTTAGTCCATAAAGCCTTTATACAAAATTTAGACAATGTTCCTAAAAAATGGTGTGTTTTTGCCGAATCAACTATTCTGTGCTTACCCCAATGTGGGGGATGATTTTTGGTTTGGGGACATCTGAATAAAAATCAGTTACGGCTCTAGTGGGCTGAGTAAGGGGTAGTGTTTATTTAGGACAAATAGAATAATGGCTTCTCATCATTTCGAGGACTTGGCTGCCCATCCCTTAGCTAGGATATCACGCAAGAGTCGCTTTTTCAATAAACTCTATACCTTTTTTATGAGGCTATCTCCTTCCTATCTCTCACTCTCTCTTTGTCTCTCAAAGGTTTTGACCCCCTTTTGAATGGGTTGCCTATGCTATCCCATCCTTTAAGTCGAGTTAGTACTGAATGGGAAAGAATCCTTAAAAGTAATATTCATCCATAAAAATATGAGACAAAGGGGATAAACTAGTCCATTTTCATTTTTTTTTTAAAACATGATTACATGGCATGCAATATTTATTTAAAGAAAATATATGAGAACTAAAAAGGAAAAAGAAAATAGACGAATTTCTTGAAAACCTCCCTTTTCTAGTGAACCTTTTGGTGAGAACCCTTAACCCTTAATAAGGTTCTAGGACTACATCAACCTTTTGGTGCTTCATCCATCAAGTGTATCAATGGAGGGCGAGTTCACGATATTTGTCATGCATTTGGAAGTTAGAGGGTGCGTTGTTGCAATGCACAGGTCTGACAAGACTTCGCAAATGGTGAGGTCCTCTTCTGCATGGATAATGATTGTCTTGGCATGGTGCGAGGGTAGTCGCATAGAGGTAATATCTTGCGGATGGATGGTTAATTATTCCTTCATGTAGGTTCAGCCTCCTTCAATAGCCGAGCTTATCCTTGCATGATTTTGAATTGGGCATGATACTAGAGGGGTTTCTATGAGTTCGGTTGTGCTCTTTGACCTGAAAAAGAAAAGAAAAACAAAATGTAGTTAGCATGTGGACTTGGGGGTTCTATGCAATGCATATCCTATGGAGGTCCCTTCTTTGAGGGAGTCTAGGAATGATGACAAGTCCATTTTGGAGGTGGGGTTTTGCCCCTATTATGCAATACAATACCTTCTTCGGCGTGGGCCGGTTGATGTTTCCTTATTTAGGCAATCCCACCTCTATGGACTGAGAAAGATTTGTGCCTCTCTTAAGATATAATTCTATGCGTACCATGAATCCTTAGGGTTGAGGAACTCTTAGGAGTTTTGGTAGGTTGATTAACATGAGATTGAATTGCTCCTTTCTCTCTACGGTTGATTAGATGCGTGAGAATGAAATGACTTGAGTTTCTTGGACCTCTTGTCTTGGAATGGATGTGGATGCATGAGCAACAAAAGAAGTGAACATGTAAGCAATATGATGATAATAAGTGAGTGATCGAGAAAACCCCCTTTCTTGTCTTGCTTTTGTCTTCGGTTCTCTTAGTACTTGAAGATGAGGAGGGGGAGGGTAGAAGACGAGAAACAAAAGAAGAAAAAGGAAGTTAGTGCCTTGATTTGAAAATTCTTATGCAATGCATGTCCTAGGGGTGCCCCTACTTGAGAGGAAAATTAAACATGATGTGTTTGCTCACTTTTGGAGATAGAGAGTTTACCTCTGTATGCAGATACCTCACCGTCGGGCGGGAACCTTCATCCATTCATACAATAATCCATTCATTCATTCGTACAAAAAATAAAGAAGTACATTGAACTTTGGGTTTAAGATACAAAAGAATTGAAATACATTTTAATAGAGGGAGGGGGAACATTTTCCTTTGGACTTCCATCTATCTACTTTTACAAAGGGAAACCCTAAACTACTCTTGAGTCTTCGGATTCGCCTTCCTTGGATTTGATGTCAAGGAGGTCGCTGAGAGACCTTATTGATTGATTGTCCCTTGTCTTCTTGGCAACCCTATCTCCGTAAGCATAGAGGGATTGGGGCCCCTCTTATGAAATGAATTGAGATGCATGCAATGAGTCCTTAGGGTTACGCGGGAACCCTTAGGGTTTGGGTAGGTTCAATGCAAGGGAGAGTGATGTTGGTGTCACTCTCAATGGGTTGATCATATGCATGAGAATGCAGTGACTTGAGTTACTTGGAACTCTTGTCTTGACATGGAATATTGAATGCATGAACATGGATATGCAAAGAGTATAAGGAGAGAAGGTACAATTGAAGTAAACATGCATGCATGAATAGTTAGACAGGCATTATAACCGTATAAATACCGTCAGTATAACATTAAGAATAAACAGGTATAAATGAAAGTAAGAGCAGTCACCCTTTCCTCCGTGATTTTGAAAACAGTGCTCGGCTATGCATGGTGTCTATATGAGTATGAGGATGAGGGTTAACTAATGCGTCCTAAAAAGGCTCGGTCCCCGGATCTTCAAACCTAGGCCCACTCCCCGAGGTGGTGCCATGATCGGTTGGTGATCCGAGCGGGGGAACCATCAAGAGGCCGTAGGCGAAGAAACTGACACAACATCTTGCCCACAACCAATATACCGTTCCCCCTTTCTAACTAGAAAGGACATATCAGGGTATGCAAGTATGCAGAATGCAAGTGCACATACAGTGTGTGTGTGATTTTTTTAAAAGGTGGAGGAAAGGGCCCAACAATTCATCCTTACATCCCATTCATGCAAAGCAGGAGGAAAAAACTTAAGCAAAAAGCGCACCTAAAAACAAAGATTTGTTAGTATGTAATGACAAACAGAATTATGAAAAATGCATTAAAGTTTAGAATAGGATTTGAACCAAGTTAATTGAAGACTCTACATGGGTAAAGGGTAAAGAGACATGACTAACGGCCTAACCCTCTAAGTATCCCCAGTGGAGTCGCCAGCTGTCGCGCCCAGATTTTTCGCACTCGAGACATACTCACACAAGCGGGAAAAATGATGTACTCTCTCGTTAGAACTCACCCTCCTAGAAGAATGAGTGCGACTAGGTTTGAATTAAAAATTGAATTGAATAAAGGGCTTTTGAAAAAGATTCGAAGTCGCCACCTAACTTGATTAAGGTGGGTTAGGTCACCTGAAAACTAAGAATAATCCGAAGACCACACTTAGGGTTTTGGAAAACAATTTTGAAAATATCTCCTCAAGAGAGGGTTTTTAAGAAAAACAGGTTATTTGGCAACCTTTGAAAAATATTTAGCCCTTTTTTGAAAAATAACTCCTTTTGGTCTTTGAAATCAGTGATCTAGGTTTGGAGGTTGGTTACGTGTAGGGAAGACGCACTAAGCTATCACCCTACCCCGCCCTTTCGGTACCTACATGTCAATCTACCCTAGATTCACCTACGAGAGTCTTTAATTAACCCATGTCCAACCCTATCCACTTTGAAAACAATGTTTGAAAACTAACATGATGCATGATATGCAAGTGCAAAATAAGAGAGAATTGAAAAATAGATTTGGAAATAAATTTGAAAAGAATTTGATTTGAAAAGAGATTTGAAGAGATGGAATTCGAAATTGGAAAGTTTGAAAACTTGGAAATAGGAATTTGAAAATAGAAAAATTGGAATTTTGAAAGTAGATTGGAATTTGAGATTTGGAAAGATTTTGGAAACCGCACCCATGAGGGTGGAATTGAAAGTTTGAAAAGTATTATGACCGCACCTATGAAGGTTGCTTACGTATCCCGTTGGGGGAATCAGGTCAGTCGTAGTTTGGACAAGAGTCCGATTGAAAAGAGATTGTTGGATTGGAAGAAAGAGATTGAATTGGAAATTGGATTTGATTTGAGATTAGAAGAGGAGATTGGAAATTGAAATTGAGAGGATTGGACTTGCTTTGGAAAGATTGATTTTGGAAAGACTTGGTTTTGGAAAGATGGAGGTTTAGGAAACCTAGACTTAGGAAAGGTAGAAGACCTAGGAAAGACTTGAGATTAAGAAAGATTGGATTGGATTGGAATGTTGGACTTGGAAGATTTGGAAAGATTGGATTTTAGGAAATGTTCGAATTAGGAAAGGTCCGTTTTAGGAAAGCATCATTTTTGGAAAGTTTCGAAATTAGAAAAATTTTCATTTTAGAAAAGTTTTGAAATTGAAAAGCTTCGAGTTTAGAAAGTTTTCAAAAAAGGAAAGGTTTTAAGATTAGGAAAGTTTCCAAATTAGGAAAGTTTTGAAAATCGGAAAGTTTTCATTTTAAGAAAGGTTTTGAAAGAAGAAAGGTTTTGAAAATAAAAAAGTTTGAAAATAAGAAAGTTTTGAGTTTAGAAAAGTCTTAGATTTGGAAAGATGTTATAGTTTTGGAAAATTTAGAATTTAGAAAGTTTTTAGATCGTGAAAGTCTTAACTTAAGAAAGTTTTGAACTTGGAAAGCTTTGAATTTGGAAAGATTTGAGATTTGGAAAGTTTAAGATTTAGAAAGTTTTAGAGTTTGAATTTTAGAAAATCTTGTAATTAGAAAAGGTTCGAATTGAGAAAAGGTTTGAAAAGTTAAGATTTGGAAAGGGGTAGAATTAGGAAAGGGTTGAATTAGGAAAGATTTTTATGTTCAAGCTTTGAAAACTTAAGATTTAGGAAAGTGAAAGATTAGGAAGGATTTGAATTAGGTAAGAGTTGGATTTTGAAAGGGATTGGATTTGGTCCATAAAAGAAAAGATTTGATTTTATTTCCAAAAACGGAGGACGGGATCTACTTTCCTAAATTGGGAGATTTGATTTGGTTTCCTAAAGGGAAGGTAGGATTTGGCAAGGATTTGGAAAAGGAGAATCTAGAAACCCTAGTTTTGAAAAATTATAGTTTTGACGTAGAAAAGAGGTTTTGGAAACATGGATAGTTTGGATGTAAAAACAAGAGATTTTGGAAACCTAGGTTTGGGGCAAAGTTTGAAAATCATGTTTTTGGAAAGAAAATTAGGGTTTCCTAATTGTGGGCTCTAAGGCTCGACTTGGGCTCTAAGGAAAGAGTTTTTGAAAAGTGCATTTTTAGAAACGAAGGTTTTCTAGAAGGGAATCCTAGGGAGGGACTTTTGGAAAGTGAATTTGAAGAGTGAGTTTTTGGAAAAAGATTTTAAAGAGAAGGAGTTTTGGAAAGTGTGTTTTTAGAAACGTAGATTTTAGAAAGAAAACCTAGAGGGGAATTTCTAGAAGGGAGATTTTGGAAAGAGAGTTTTTGGAAAAATTTTTGGGAACGTTTTTAGAAAATGGATTTTGGGGAGAGGATTTTGGAAAGGAGTTGAAAAAGGGGGTTTTGAAAAATAGATTTTGGAGGGGAGTTTTTGAAAACAATTTTGGAGAGGAGAGTTTTAGGAAAGCGTGTTGAAAAAGAGATTTTTAGGAAGAAAGACTTTTTGAAAAAAGAGTTTTTAGAAGGTGTAAAAATATCTCACTTTCCTAAAGCAATTCTAACCATAAGAGGGCTAGAACCACTCTAGGAAAGCAGTTTTGAAAACAACAAGATTTGAAAATATAGACTGAAAAGGTTACTTTTAATGTAACACTTTTCTAAAGCAACCTTAGCCATGGAAAGGCTAGAATCACCATAGAATTGTGATTTTGAAAACAAGTTTTTGAAAAGGAGATTTTGATGCAATTTTGAAAACAAGTTTGAAAACGGTTTTGAAAACGAGTTTGAAAACGAATTTTGGAAGATGCAAGACTATGAAATACACAATGCAATTTTAGGGTCGTGAACATACAAGGTTAAGGCTTCACCACATAATCAAGGGGGCCGGACCCACGTGGTTTTGGTTAGACTAGAAGAAAGCCCCTGACACGGTGACTCTCCAATAGCCCAATCCTACACATGGACCGGGAATCCCTTTGTTTCAAGCACGCAAAGAAAGGGGGGAAAGAGATGGGGAATTAAAATAGAGAAAACCCAAGTGGGTTAGGAGAGAGAAGAGAGAGGGGGAAGTGTAGAAATTTAAATAGGGAGCCCACCGTATGTCTTGTTTATTTTGCGCTCCGTGCTGTGTTCGGTCTTCAGTCTTCATCTTGATCTTCACCTTCAGTCTTCAAGAGTTGTCTTCAAGCTTTGGATTGCAGCTCCTCAAGTTTTCAAAGGCTGGTTGAAGGCTAGTGTATGAGTGTATGGGGGTGTGTCTGAGTGTATAGAAGGCTAGGGTTTGTGTAAGGTGGCTAGGGTTTAGAGAAACCTAAGGAGGCTAGGGTTTTTGAGGCGCTCGAGCTCTGTATATCGAAATATAGGATTTTTAGGTGAAGTTTGCGGATCCCTTTCACGTTGAATGAGGCTCTGTATTTATAGATGTTGGACAAACTTGGCGCCTGTTGCAGTGACGCTAGGGCAAAATTGCTCTTGGCGCCACTCCAAGCCAATTCTTGGCTTGGCGCCACTACTAGTGGCACCAGCCAATTAGGAAACTTTATAAGTCGGCAAGCAATGTATCTTTGACTAGATTTGGGCGCCTGTACTAGTGACTACCATGCAATTTTTAGCCTGACTTCACTAGGAGTGACTCCGGAAAGTCCGGGAATGATTTGAAGGAGCCGAGAATGACCCGGAAGGCCGGAAAGGAGCAGGAACACTTAAAATAGTGTCCTGAAGGTATTTGGCTTGAAAAGCAAGGACAAAATGGGTCGGAAAGGTTGACCGGGCCCTTAGGGGCAAAACGGTCAATCGAACTGGGAAACTGCCGGGACAGACTCGGACTGTCCCTGAAGAAGACTTGGGATCTGGAAACATTATTTAGAATTTTCTCAGAGGTTGCCGGTTTGATTTCCAGAGCCGGTGTGGACGAAAAAGGAGATCGGCCCACTAGGGGCAAAACGGTCATTTTGTACCGGGTTTGCCGGAACTGACTCGGAATGATCCGAAAAGGTAAAGGAAGGTTGAGAACACTATAAAAAGTAGTCTTAGGAGGTTAACAGTTTGATACCCAGAGCCGGTGTGGTCGAAGAAGGAGACCGGCCCTCTAGGGGCAAAACAGTCATTTTGTACCGGGTTGGCCGGAACTGACTCGGAATGATCCAGAAAGGTAAAGGAAGGTTGAGAATACTATAAAAAGTATTCTCGGGACATTACCGGTTTGATACCCAGAGCCGGTGTGGTTCCCGGGGCATTCGGATGCTGAGGGGCAAAATGGTCATCTTGACCGGAAAGTCTGGGAAAAGGTCCAAAGGACAGTTTGGTCATTTTTCACCAAAGTGGGCTAACAGACACTGGTGTTGACCTGGGTTTTGAATGTTTCCGCCACTCTAACGACGGTCGTCGTGACACAGGGGTTTGTTGCCAATTCCCTATATTGACCTATTTATGAGTATTTCCGCTACTCTAACGGTTTTGTGAGTAGTTTCGCTACTCGGACCGTCTCGAGGAATAAACTGTCTCGAGAGAGAGATTGGAAAGGGGACTTACCGTCTCCGAAGAGACATGCCTGGATTGGAACCGTCTCGAGGAATAAACTGTCTTGAGAGTGGGATTGGAAAGGGGTCTTATCGTCTCCAAAGAGACATGCCTAGAGTGGAGCCGTCTCGAGGAATAACTGTCTCGAGAGTGAGATTGGAAAGGGGTCTTACCGTCTCCAAAGAGACGTGCCTGGATTAGAACCGTCTCGAGGAATAAACTGTCTTGAGAGTGGGATTGGAAAGGGGTCTTACTGTCTCCGAAGAGACGTGCTTGGATTGGAACCGTCTCGAGGAATAAACTGTCTCGAGAGTGGGATTGGAAAGGGGTCTTACCATCTCCGAAGAGACGTGCCTGGATTGGAACCGTCTCGAGGAATAAACTGTCTCGAGAGTGGGAATGGAAAGGGGTCTTACCGTCTCCGAAGAGACGTGCTTGGATTGGAACTGTCTCGAGGAATAAACTGTCTCGAAAGTGGGAATGGAAAGGGGTCTTACCGTCTCTGAAGA